>PVJX010001142.1:150861-179069 GCA_004027295.1 Dolichotis patagonum | reverse complement strand
ACCATCAGGTCAAGAAGAGCTTGGAGTAATGTAATTCAAGCGCTGAAGGAGAACAATCTCCAGCCCAGATTGCTGTATCCTGCAAAACTCTCTCTAGAAATTAATGGAGAAAAAAGATGCTTCCATGACAAAGAGGAGCTAGGAGAATTTGTGACCACCAGTCCAACCCTACAAAAAATACTGAAGGACATTCTAGGGAATTCTAGGAATTCTAGAGAACAAGAATACGAGCATTTCAGGAACAGTGGCAGAGAGGCCTCAGTGAACGAGGCAGACAGTGAAGTGGAAGTGAAAAATATACTATCAATGGCAGAAAAATAGAATAGCAGAGATGAGGCAGAGAAGATAGGCTATAATCTCTAGTATAGAGGGCCTTGAAATACTAACAGAGAGAAACACAGGCAGAGTAGATCAGGAGACAGGGTCCATTGAGCTGCTCTATATAGGGAGGCAGTGGGACCCAAAACAAGCAGTGCACCCCATGGGAGTGAAAGGGGAGGAATTGTCTAAAAAAGGGAGGCAGAGGATACTGTTAATGGGGTAATAAGATTTAGAATTTACATTATTCTCACCACTCTGTTTGGATGAATTATGTGCTGTTCCAGTTTGTCTACTTACGCTACACTTGAGGACATGGTCACCTATCCCAAAAATAAGAGGACATATTACGGTAATCACCCCTAATTTTCCTATCAACTTAATCTGAAGCCCTTTATAACTTATACTGTCTTATTATGGCTGATCTTATTTGAATCTGGTTTGTTAGATTGCTACTTTGTATGGACTGATTTTATTTAAATCTGTTGCGATGGATAGCATCAAGTCTAAGAGTATAGGCAACTACACTGAAGATGACAAGATTCACTAAGATACCCACTCTGGTTTGATTATTACTTGCTTTTAAAGTCTTATAATGTCTTTAATGCTTTGTTTTTATTAATGTTGTTATATACTGCTGAGACACCATGGTAACCATTGTAGATCACCTTGTGTTGCGGTTTTATGTGACTTTTCTGCCTCATGCTTTTCTAGGAATTGTTTTATCTTGCTTTGTGTTGATTTTCCTGCTAATACAGAAATGATAGATATACATGTAGAGACTCACGCATGTGTAGAGCTTATAAACAGTTTACGCGAACCAACTATATAACACATGTTGAAATAAACAACTACTTTAAAAAAAAAAAATTGGAAATAATTTAACAGCCTATGTGTACTCTTTAAAGGAGAACAGCAAAATCCAAATAACATTTATAGTGTTTAATACCCAATCAAAATTATAAGTAAGTAGAAAGATATGACTTACAACCTGAAGAAAAATCAGTTAGTAATGATAATCCCAGAAATGTAAAAGATGAGGGAAGTAGCAGAAGCTATGAAAATAATTGTAATCATCTTTAGTATTTAAAGGAAAATATGAATAATAGAGAAAAACACAAGTTTCACAAAAGATCCAAATAAATCTTTAAGGTGAAAAATACAGTATCTGAAATGAGAAGTACACTGGATTGGATTATCAGCATAGCAGACACTGCAGAAAAACAAATTAGTAAACTTGTAGGCATAGCATAGAAATTGCAAGATGTAGTACAGCAAGAACAAGGACTGGAAAAATCCAGCAGAGCATCACTGACCCAAGGGATAGGACTAAGCAGTCAGCAAGTGATACTGAGTTCTAGAAATAGGAAAGAAAGGGGAGAATCAATAAAAAGTTTAAGAAATAATAGCTGTAAATTTTTCAAATTTGAATGATAATGAAAATCAGATTCACAAGCTTAATGAGGTCCAAGCAGGAACAGAAAAAACCCAGCTCTGCAAAGTCAGTGTTTAAATCTCTTGCTCTTAGTTCCTGCCCATGTTGTTTTGTAAATTTATTCTTCTGCTTTCATATGCGTAGAATTGTTTTATAGAAAGTGTCCTTTTCGTTCAAATTAGTTTCTTCCATGTTCACTTAAAATCTTTTCCTTTCAAATGGCCTACCTTTGTTGTATTTAGTCATGGCCTTGATTATGAACCATTTAATAATTTTTCTGATTCTTAAATTAACTGTTACTTTGTAAATGTTTGTTTTCATTTGTACTCTTCAGTTTTATTTTTAATTTTTGTTAGTACAGGTTTGCAGTACATGATTACATTCATGGGGAGTCAGTGCATGTGTATAACACAGCTTAATTCTTTTTTACTTTACCGTCCTGTCTCCTTCCTCCTCCTTTTCTTCCTCTTCCTTTCTTTATCTTTTGGTTTTTATTTCATTAGCTAACGTTATAGGGTATGTGAAAGACAGTGTGATTCAAAATATAAAAATAAGATAGTCATAAAACATCAAAAATTACTTGTTCAGTGATCTTCTTGATATCTGTGATTTTAAATACTTTTGTGGAAAGCCTGTGCATGTGGGTGAGTAGCAGGATCTCTGTTCTTGGCTTGTGGGAAGCTTGAGCATTGAGCATTGATTAAGCTACCTTATAGCTTGAGCATTGATTTTGAATTATTTGTGCATCTGACATCTTTATCCTTGGGATGCCTAACTCATGCCAAGAGGAGATATTTTAAAAAGAGAGCCTTGCTAAGTATGTGGTATTGTCTAGTTCATTGCTTCTTAACGTTTTCTGTGTCCCAGACTGCATTTGAGAATCTGAGGAAGACTGTGGACTCCACTCACATAGGGACATGCACATAACAAAAATGTATATTCAGTTTTGGGGGATTCATAGTTTACTGATTAAGATACAAGATAATACAATTTTGATTTCTTACCTTTTTTATATTAAGTGTATTTTGTGCATTTTACATCCTACAAGACATTTCTTATTTGGGGTATTTATGTTTGGAATACATAGTGCCTCTAAGCCCCACATTTTCAGGAAGTTTAATTTTGTCCTTAACTATTCAGCTGCAGTTAGCAATATTCTTCTTAGTAAAGAAAACTACAGTTAAAAATAGCATTTTCTTATAAAATCTCTTAGACTCATGTAAAATTTCCCCATTTACATAGCTTTTAATTAGTAGAAAAATTATAGTTTTCATGAGATAAATTTTATGTATCTTTGTGTTTAATATTTTACCTCCTAGGTGTTAATTTGCCATTTTTAAAGATTTTATAATTCCTAAAAGCATTGTTCCTCTCAAATGAATAAGTTTGTCCCCCTCAATTGGCTACCTGCTTTTGTAATAGCATAGGGAGAATAGCTGTTTAGGCTGACTTTAAGATGAAATATAATCATGGATTGAATCTGATCTTATGGTCAGGGTGGACCGGATATAGGGTGGTGGTCCAGTGAGAATATAATAGAGTTGAAATATTCATGTTGCCTAGTAAAATAACTTGCTCTGTGTTTGTGAGGATGGCAGAAACACTCCTGCTATGCTGCTAGTCTTGTAAAAACACGGCAGTACAATTATGTACAGCATATAATACTTAAGGACAATAAATGTGTGATTGGGTTATGTATGGTACTATTTGTTATTTTAGAATGTATTCTTGTTTATTAGAAAAAGTATACTGTAGAGCAGCATATTGTGTTATGCTGGATGAAGTCTCATACATCTACTGTGTACAGAATCTCTTGATTGCATCCAATGCATGACCTATACACTCTAGGTTTGCTTAAGAACACACTGTGATGTTCATGCAACAAACTAATGATGTATTTCTAAGAGCACATCCCCTTCAGTGTTAAGTGATACGTGGTTGTGGTTAAGAAACCTCACATGGGGGAAAGGTTAAAGCAATTAGAAGACTGTTTATTTGTCTACTGAAGTGATAGGGCAAATTCTTTGAAGTGGAAAATAGGTTCATAGGTGTTCTTCTCCTTAATGCCTTCCAGCAGTCATGTTTCTACTAGGATGAAAGACCCAACATGTCTGCTGTTGCTGCTTCAGGTGTCCTGGTTCTCCCTGCCCACCCTGCTTTAGGGAATTTTGTTTTGTTTTTGTGTGGTACTGGAGATTGTACCCAGGGCCTTGCACATTTAGGCACACATTCTGTGTGTATATGTGTGTGATCGACTGCTTGATTATGTGTTGGTTACTAAGTTCTCTCCGTATGTGGAAGCTCCAAGAGGAGAGCAGGAATGGTGATGCTCTTGTTCAATAGTGTATTTTTTTTCATTAAAAACCAGCACTCTTGTCTAGTAGGGCTAGTGTTGAATGAAGGAGTGCATCAAAAAGTTATTGCCCTCGAGGAGTTATTTACATAAATTGACACATGCACAGAGAAGGAGGTATGCAACAGTAAATGTATATATTCAGATGTAAATAATTAGAATAAAACCCAAGAAATAAAAAAATCAATAAAAGAAAAGAGCATACATTTAAAAAGCATATAACATCTATTTGTTACACAAAATCCTTTTCCCAGTAGGGAAGAAAGTTGTTAATTCAGAATTTAAAAGACTTCTTTTTCTGGCCCTTGTAGGGATAGTTTCATGCTTCTTAGGTGTCAGCATACACCAGTTTACATGAAATAAGCTTAGACACCCAGCCTCATGATGAGTGCTCGATTAAAGGTACCATAAGTTGGCATTCCCATAAGGCAGGGTACAGTTCTTAGTAGGTAAGGTAAATAGTTAGCTGAAGGAGAGATAGATGCAGAAATCAGTAAGCCAGGCAAAATGCCCACTCTTTTTCTTAATTTAAATAAAGGCCAAGCTAGGTCTCCTAGGCCTGAATTTAGATTCAACATTGTATCCAGGCCAATACCTTCATTTATAGGTAAGGAAATTTTGACTTAGAGTGATTAGAAATGTGAGTGCCGGAACTGACCAAAGAAATAGCTCCCTGAACTACCAGTCCATCTTCTTTTCACTCCCTCACACTATTTCTCTAGCCAGTGGAGACCTCTTCCACAGGTTGTTCCATCCTGTGCCACTGAGAGGGCAGAATCATCCTGAGCTAGGATATGTGGGTGGTGGGGTGGTGGTGGGAGATGCACTGACTTTGAAGTTAGATCTGGACTGTAGTTCTGGCATACACACTGTCATGCTGAACACTAGCTAAGTTACTGCAGAAGTCCTTTCCCTACCCTGACACCCATGAATTGTGCCTACTGCAGAGTGCTTGGTTCTAGTAGGGTGACATGAACAGTGCTAGGGTATCTAGTAGTTAAGAGTAGTTAATAAAGCTTTGAGTGCATTGCATCATCAGCAAGAATTACCTTCTGGACCAGTCCTTCTCTAAGTGGCCCCATCAAGTTTTAGGAAAGATTGAACTTACCTATATGTGCTACTTAGCATAGTACCTGGCACTAATATTATCTCAATAATATTAGCAGTTATACTGTTACATTAAAAATTATATATTACCATGTAAAGATTATAGAGCTGATTAAAAACAAATATAAATTCATTTTTATTACTGTTTGATATTATTTTATTGGTTTGGCCATTGACTCGATTATACTTTTCCGTCTTCCAGCTTTTACATAAAAGCAATGATGGAATTTAACTAGCCCAGTGGCTGTCAACCTTTCACCATAATTGTGCTACCTTTATAATTCAGGGTCTGCCCTTTTACAACTATCCTATTACTTGCTTTTTTTCCTTTAACAAAAAAAATTTTTTAAGGAAATTGCATTTGTTTCAAAAGGAGACATCACAATGGTAAGTATGGAAAACCTAAATAGAAAATAACCAATGCTAAATGACTGTTTGCACATGTGCATCCTAAAGTCCTTTAAATACCACATTATGAGGAACTGCACACATGGCTTTCCATCAGGCTCACCCAGAGACATGAGTCAGCAGTTCAGTGAGCTGCTTCACCCAGCTCCTAGGTTAGGAGCGGTAACTTGTCCATGAACACAAAGGGCAGAGCTAGTTTAGATGGGAACAAAATGTGCTGTTTATGACAGTTGTTCAGATTGCTTATGGCACTGACCCATGGATTAGATGCTCCGGTAATGATTGCTAAATGTTGTTAAATGTTTCTTTTTTCTTTTTTTTCCCCCCTTTGAATTTTATTGGTACCCTTTTTTTTTTATTTTAAAAGGGAGTAAATAACACAACAAAACATAACAGAATGAGAGATAAGAAAGCATAAATGTCAAAGCTAGACAACCAGAGATCTTCACTATCTGTCGTATTTTCTCTTGTTTTCTTCCAAATGGTTGTCCTTATCTTTGCATATGGAGAGCTCATACTAAATAACATAGCCAATCTTTTCACAAGATGTGTAGTTCACTGGCTCCCACTTGCTAGGCAGGAGGGAGGGGGAGGGGGGACACGGGATGGGGGACAGGACGACATGAGATGTCTGATTCTCAGCCCACGTGCAGGCAGGATCACAGTCATCCCCCAGAGATGAGAAGAGTTCCTTGTTCTCCCAGCACCCCAAGTCAACCGCACTGTGCAGGTCCCAATGCCCCAGGGTCTCTCTTCTTCGGGCCGCCGAAAGTCTGCCACACTCTCAGCCACCCCACCAAGGAGAGGAGGAGTTCCTTATTCTCCCGGCACCCGAGTCAACCACACGGTGTAGGTCCCACCAGGGTCTCTCTCCTTCAGACTGCCGAAAGTCTGCCACACTCTCAGCTGCCCCCCAGAGAGGGGAGGAGCTCCTTGTTCTCCCGGCACCCCAAGTCAACCTCACAGTGCAGGTCCCGATGCGCCAGGGTCTCTCTCCTTCAGGCAGCTGAAAGTCTGCCATACTCTCAGCTGCCCCCAGAGAGGGGGGGAGTTCCTTGTTCTCTGGAGTCACCCGCACTGTGCAGGTCCCAAGGTGCCAGGGTCTCTCCCCTGCAGGCCCCCTAAAGTCCGCCATGCTCACCTGCTATTTCTTTCTGATGAATTGACCATTCCATTTCCAAAGTTCTGAAATGGCCAACAGACCACAGAAAGAATTCTCTTTAGGCTCCTGTTTGAATCCAGCAGCTACAGCGATCTGCTGACCTTGCTTCAGGGCCACTGTTAAATGTTTCTGAGCCCTTCCCTAGCCACTTTGAACAGAATTTCTAGTCAAAGATACTAAAATCTATATTAGTAAGAAAGTTGAAGAATCTCTTGGGAGTCATTGCTTTAAATGACATTTTCTTTCCTACCATTTGGAATTTTTTTTTTTTAACTGTCATTAGGTATCAGTTGTATTTATGAAGAATTGGTTAAATTTATAATTATTTGTATATTTTAATTCAGTTTTAGCTCTTTGTCTTTTTTATAGTTATATTTATTCATGGAACTTTCATGTAATATAATTCAATTAATTTAATTATGCTTTATATATATATTTTTGTTAGTACATATGTGCAGTCCATAATAATTTCATCTGTCATGGGAAGTTGGTGCATGCACAAAATACATCTTAATGCTTTTTTTGGCCCTGCCCCTTGCACCCTTCCCTGTTCTTACAACTCTTGGTCCCTTCCCATTTTCAAAAACTCTGTTTCCATTTTTATTAATTCCCTTTTTCCCCTCATTCCTGTTTTCTTACCTTTCTCACCCCCATCTCCTGCTCCTCCTCCCATTTGAAAAACGTCTCCCTACTTGCTATTGTTTATCTTTTATTTTGCTCTTCATTTATATTTGGAGGAGTTCTCATATAAGAGAAGCCATATAATGTTTAAGCTTATGTGTCTGATTTATTTCTCTTAATATTATGGTCTCTAGATGTTCATTTATAATAGCTAAGTCTTGGAAACAGCCTATATGTCCATCAACTTATGAATGGATAAGGAAAATACAATATTTATACTCATAGCCATAAAAAAGATAAACTTCAGGCACTTATAGGTAAACTTTTTTTTTTTTTTATCGGTACCAGGGATCGAACTCATGACTGCCTGCTTGCAAGGCAGGCGCTTATGCTGCTGAGCTAAATTCCCAGCCCCTATAGGTAAACTTTTAAACTCTTCATTTCAAATTGTTTTAGAGTTAGACATAGTTGCAAAGGTAGTGCAGAGAATTGCTATATGTGTTATGCTTAGTTTTCTCTGTTGTTAGTCTTACATTATTGTGTACATTTGTCACAACAGTGAAGTAGTATTGACACATTGTTATTACCTAAACAGGATACTTTATTTGTATGTCATTTGTTTTCCCATAATACAGATTTTTAAACTATTTTTAGATTGTGTCCAATGCTATATTAGGGGTATCTCATTGGCCTTCTCTTTGCTTTTCCAGTTTATCGGACTTTCTTTGTTTTGGATAACTTTGTTAGTTACCTCTGGTTAGAGGTTAGATACCTCTGGTCAGGTATTTTGTTGACTGAAGTTTGGGTTTGTCTGGTGTTTTTCTCATGATTTCACTGAGGTTATGGGTTTTTGGAGGAGCAGAGGCAAAGCATTCTCCTCATAGGGAATCAAAGGCATGAGCTGCCAATATGACTCATCACTGATGATGTTGACCCTGATCACTTGGTTGATGTAGAGTTTGTCAGATTTCTCCACTGTAAAGTTACCTTTTTCCTTTTTATACGTCTTAGAAGTAAGACACTGAGAGGGCAGCTCAAAATTTAAGAGGTAAAGAGTGAAACTCCTATCTCTTTGAGAGGGAAATATAAGTTATCTGAATTTTTTTTCTGTATGAATTTGTCTCCTTCCATTTATTTATTAATTCAGTAATTATGTCAACATGGACTTACGGATTCATGGTTATAGTCCAGTCTTACCTTGTTTATTTTGTTGCTTAAATTGTTCTACCCTTGAGCAAATGGGGCCTCTTTCAGTCAGCTCTTGTGTTCCTTTGATATGCCTCTTGTTCTGTTTTTAACACTTTCTCACTTGCTGGTACTAGGAAGATATTCCAGGATCATGTTGTACCTTTCTTACCCTAGTCCCAGAGTTAGCTGTTTCTCCAAAATTATGTTTTCCTAGAGAATGATGTTAGAATCAGAGATCTGGGCTACAGCACTATACTGAATTAAAGCCACAGTAAGAGATTTAAGGTTCAACTGTCCTGATTTTCTTTTCCCAGCTTCTTTTCCATGTTGCTTCCCTGAAAACTTGAGACCATCTCATGTGCTTACATTTCCTTAATTTATCCTCCTAGCAGTTGGCATTCATGTTTTTCAATGTAGCTTGTGTGGTGTAGGGCATATCTGCAGTTACTTTTTCAGTGCAGATTTAAGGATAAGGAAGCTTGTGCTCAGGATATATGGCAACTCATCTTTTTCCTACAGAAAATGGTTCTTCAGTTACAAGATTCCTAAGAATGCCAGGGAAGTAATTCATGATATAAAACATTTTTTTACAAATAAGTTCAGTTTTGAGTAAGAAGAAATTTTTTTAATCTTCTCATTTGTAAGACAGTTGTTAGATCACAGTTCATTCTTTTTGCTACTTTTAAAGTTTTAAAAACATTTCTCTTTAAATTGGTTAACGTTTTATATGACAGTGACATAATCCTGTTTTCCTCCCACCCCACATAGTGTTTTACCTTCTGCATAACTCCAGTCTTCTTTAGTTATACCTGAAACAACTTTCTGAGTGGTCACTTTTCTGTTGTCTTCCTTTGAATATTTTTGGTTGCCATTTCATTGTAAAATGCATCAACAGTGATACTGAGAGAATATTGATGTTCACTTTTTGTATTTCAAGAACATTCTCCCACCTGAGCTTCCAGCCAAACTTCCCCAGTATAAGCAAGTATACCTAAGGCAGTTTTGATTTTCTTCTTGTTAGTTTGTATACATATGATCTGGTATTTATTCTCCGAGTTTTGGATGAAGATAGAGATACATTCACATAGCTTTTTGAGGTGTTAGATCTGGTAAAAATAAGAAAGCACACCTAAAAATGTCTTTGTTCTGCACTGTTAAGTACTCAATAGTTTGTAACAAAATTGTACAATAATTATGTTTATGTTTTGATATATAACATTTGTCTTGATGTATAATGGGTATTTGAATGCCTAAAACTTCTGTTTTTATTTTTTTGTTCTAGTTCTCAGATAGTCTTTTGGTTAAAAACTAAAAAATAATTAGTATTGAGTTCTTTAGAGCATTGTGTAATTGTGTTTATATGGTTTTGTAAAGGATCATTTTCTGAAAGCCTCGTGAATATTTTTATAGAGCTTTATTTTATTGATAAAGTTTATCCATATGACATAATTTTTCTCTTCTGTAAATTGCTTTCCTCCACGTATGCTGTTTTCTTCTTATTTTAGGACTGATAAAATCTATTTGTCTAAACTCTGAAACAGAGGATCGTGAAACAGTGAAAAAGGGTTTATGTTAGAAGAAATAAATTAGGCAGTCCTAATCAACTTGTCCGCCTTTCCAGGAACTGACTTTGTCCAAGTCATTTCTTCTATAAAACATACAAGTTGATGCTCTCACCATCATGGATGATTTATGGCTACTTCCTAGAATATTCATGGTTTTTTGTTCCTATCAGTTGAACTATATGTATATCTGGACTTCCTGATTTGTTCCTGTATCTGTACTGTATAGGTCTATTCTATCATTTAATTTGTAATCTCATAATTTACACAAATCTGTGACATTTGAGTACAAAGAGAACTGTAGCTCTACATAAACTAATTTGAAATGCTTTGCATAGTGTCAGTATAGAGTTGTATGCCAAAATATTGCCATCAAATTAGTGGTAGGAGAGAACTGTTAAAAGTTTTAGGAAGAAAAATCATAAAAAGCCATTATTTAAATTCTTGTTCTAGTTTTAAAAAATAGAAAATAGAACTTATAGGTATTGCTTTGTACATTTGATATGCCGTGAAGTTGGCATTAACTAAATGGGCTGCATCTGTCATTAAAGTACAGTGGACCCTTGACTTACAAATTTGTTCACAAGGGCTGGTTTTAACTCAGATTGGTTGTAAGTCAGGACTATTTTTCCCATAAGAAATAACGTAACTACCCATAATATGTTCTGAACCTCCCAAAGAACCCTTAACTAACCTTCTCATAATAAAAATGTATTGCATAATATGTGTAATTTACCAGAAATACCAGTAATTTTTCTAGTGTATTTACCAAAAAGTTATAAAATGTACCTGGCTTAATAGAAACAATTTCATACTATACACACCATTCAAGTTGATGTCTTTGACTTGGCGGAAGGGAGGATGAAATAGAAGATGGCTGTTTGGAAGGAGAATCCTCTTCCATAAGAAAACCAGGAGTCTGGCCCTCTGCTATGCTTTCTGTCTGTAGCCCACTAGGATGTGCTTCTGGCTCATGAGATCTGTCTTCAGAACGAAAAACTGGTCTAAGGTTGTCCATTTCTGTCTTTTCTTTAACACTATTCTATAACATAACATGACATGACATTGTTATTAAGCAAGGAATGCTATTAAGCAGAGATTTTTTCCTCTGTCTACATGGGTTTTCTCTACAGATGTTTGTAGCTTGGTCCATTTTTTCTTTATTTCAGAACAATTTTGCTACACTGATTATGGATACTCTCCCTCTTGAGAAAGCTCCTCAGCTGCTATTCTCTGTTGCTCAGCCAGAAGTTGCTTAAGTTCTTCTGTAGACAGTTCCTCAGAGTGTTCCTGCACCAGTTCTTCAACATCCTCACTGTCTTATCTGCAAGCCTATGGACTCTATAGTGACCATGTCATCAAACCACATGGTTAATTGAAAGCTCAGGCTCCTCAACACAGTCTTCACAGTTTCTCTCCTGCATAATTTTAGGCCATACTTTCTTCCAGGCAGATCTCAGTGTCCTTAAAGAGACATTTTTCCAGGATTTCTTAATCAACCCTATATAATAAGGGATGATGTTCCTTCCAGGATTCTTTAAGGGCTATATCTGTATCTGAGACCATCTGAAAGTACTTCAGGAAGAGTTTGTTGGTGTATAGCTTCTTAAAATTAGTCATAACCTGCTGGTCCATAATCTGCAGTACAGGAGTTGTATTAGGTGGGAGGAACTTGACTGAGAGCCATGGGAATTCGTTACCTAATTCCTCCAAATCTTATGGGTGAACAAGAGCTTTGTCCATGTTGAGGAGAGCCTTGAGTGGTAAACCTTTGTCCTCTAGATATTTCTTAACAGTACGACAGAAAGCCTCCCTGGTCCATTCAAGTGAAAGTACCTCTGTTACCTAAGCTTTTGCATTAGATCCTCACATGATTCCTAGCCCATTCTTCATGACTTTACATTTTCTGAACACTCTAGGTATCTCAGAATGATAAACCAAGGAGGTTTTATTTTGAGGTCATCACTTGCATTGGTACATAGCAATAAGGTTTGCATTTTTTTCTCTTTCTGGGTAATGTATGTTTTCCTGAGCATTTTCTTCCAGAAAAGACCAATTTCATCATAGTTGAAAATTTGATGAGTGCAAAAGCCGTTTCTCTGTGTCATTGTTTTAAAGTGGTAAATGTAATTTTCAGCAGCCCTTTTATCGGCACTGCCTGCTTCACCAAGCGAACCATGGGTCTTGCCTTAAAATTGAAACCGCCTCTTGCCATGAAATGTTTCACTGCTGTCACTCTTTGATGGATCATTCTTCATGAAATCTGTACTTACAGCCTAGTTTTCTCACAAATGGTAGTTTCAAATAGGGTGTAACCTCCCATCTGGGTTTTGTGTATCCAAACCAATAATAGCCTTTTTACCTTGTCCAACACTGTTGATCATAGCTTACTAATTTGTGTACACGAACACTAGCTTCCATATACAAAACTTTTCTCTATGAGGTTGTCGAGATGGTGGCTTTTGACATGCTATGTGTATTAGTGAGATTGGTCCCATGAATGCCACTCTTAAATTTCTTCATAATTACCTTTTTGGGGCTGGGGATTTAGCTCGGTGGCATAAGCACCTGCCTTGCAAGCACGTGGTGGTGAGTTAGATCCCCGGTACCAATAAAAAAAAAAATTGCATAATTACCTTTTTGATTGTGATTGCTTTCCTTACCTTCCTTTTCTTATTTATTTCATTTTATTTATTTATTTATTTTTTGGTGCCAAGGATCGAACTCAGGACCTTGCACTTGCCAGGCAGCCACTCTGTTGCTGAACTGACTATATAACTATATAAAGTACCAACCGAAATCATGTCCACAAACATGGGCATCTGGACCCAGACTGACACTTATATACGCTTACTACATAGGTTCTTCTGTCGTGAATCGTAAGTTTAAAACCATACAAACAACCAACATTTGTAACACAAGACTTTGTTAATCAATTAAACCTAAAATTTGTGTCATAACCCGAGTTGTTTGTGTGTGAGGCCAGCCATAGCTCAAGGGTCCACTATAGTCATCAATTAGTTAAAATTTTGTGGGTTTAAAATGAAAACAAAATGTTAAGGTTTGTGTATGTGGTAGTTATTTAGTACAATTTGATGAACCCAATCAAAGCTTAATGACTTCAATTAAAAATTATCTATTATGGTTCTATGTGATATGTCTGCTTCTTGGCTGTGGAACTGGGACAACAGGAATATCTAAAATAGCTTTGCCCTCAGGCTAACAAATTGGTGCTGGCTATTGCCTGGGAGCTGAACTAGATTGGTGTAGCTAGCCTCTCCTTTCAGCCTCTCTACCTATTTGGGTTCAGCTTCTTCCTTTGTGTCCAGTTTCTCCCAGTGTATAGAGGAGACTTCATTAAGATTATCCCCAGAATTGACTCACCATCACTTTTACTGCATTCTATTTACAGCAGTCACAGTGTCATCCCAAATTCAAGAGGAGATGGTAATATATAGACATGACAGTCAGGAGGCCATGTTCATCAAAGGCCACCAAAGTAACAGCCACCACAGTATATTGCAGTTTTTATTTTCATGTTTCACTTTTATTGCTTTTAATACCTGTATATACAGTTTGATTAACTGGCCAACCACATGTCCCAGAAGGATTGGACCAGAAGAGATCTTAATCAAAATGTTTGTAAGAAAACATGTAATACTAGGATTAAAACCTGAAAACTTGTATTCTTACTAATAAATGTAGGAGCATAGGAATTTCAGTTCATGTTAATCTGACTCCAAAACAATTATTGCTTATTCTATATCCCATTGCGGGTCAGTATAGTCTTTTAGCACCCAAGGTTACAGAATCACCTATGCTACCCTGTTGTCAGAAATCATTTTTCATTCTTGGAGCCTTTTAAAAAATATATTCTAGCTGGGGGTATAGCTTAGTGGCACAAGCACCTGCCTGGCAAGTGTGAGATTGTGAGTTTGATCCCTGGTACAAAAAAGAAAAAAAAAGTGTGTGTGTGTATGTATTTTCTAATATATATTTTTTTTCTAAAAAATGAAATGTGATTTTTATCTTAATAGGACTTGGATGGTGATTAAATCTAAAGTATCAAAATAAAATTACTTAATTCACAAATTTGTTCATTCAGTAGGTAGTTAGTTATTGAGTAGATAATCTATGCCAGGACTGTTTTGGGCACTGGAGAGGGCACATACAATCTTGCATTGCTTGCCTATGATCTCAGTTTAAGTTGAGATAGTAATAAAACCATTTACTTAAAAAGAAAATCTACCTTTGTCTAAAAAGGATGAATTTTAGTTAAAAACAACAACAAACCAATCTAAGTGTCTGTGCTGAAAAGCACTCAAGGTAAGCTAGGTTTGCAGAGACGCATGCTTGACATCGTTGGGAAAGTTACAGTAGTGAATGCTCAGTAGGCTGAGATTTGACAATTCAGTTGGAGATTAACTAATGAATGTTCAGTTGTTGCCTAGTAGTGAAGATCAACTAAATTATTTGTAATTTGGCTCTCAAAATTTGAACCATTCACCTTCAAACTCAGTTTAACTCTGATTTTGTGAGCCAAAGAACTACACAGATACTTAAAAAAAGAAAAGAAAAGAAAAGAAAAAGAAACCCAAATTCACTCCCTTTGCCCATGCCTCTCTTCCATCTCTCCCAATATCAGAAATCTCAGTTGAATTACTGTGCAGAATAGAATGATGAGGAGGTAGATGAAGAAAAGAACCTCACGTGAATGAATAATGAACTTCATCAGGGAGTAAAATACCCATTTATTTCTAAGGATATTGCTAAAGAACTTTTAAAGAATTTAAAAAAAAATTAAAACCTTTTGCAAAAACCGCAGATGTTTTTGAACTTACCTAATGCAACTTCTTTTTTTTATAAATGAGCTATTACAGACACCATTTGGTTTATCTAATATGTCACAATAGAACTATTTAAGTTATTTGAATTTTTGTCTTGTTTTCTTTCTCTATGTTTTTCGTTTAAAAACTACATAAACTCCATTGGACTGAATTCAAGATACACTTTTCTTCAGCTAGATTATAGTGTAAAGTAAATAGTACTTAGGCAGGGTTTTCTTGTTAAGAGAATGAACATTGTTTTATTAGACTACCAGAAGTTTAGCACCAGAAGGACATTTTACATTTGTATGTTTTTAAACACAAGGAATGCGTGTTTCAGGGCAGCTGATGGAGACCTTGCACTACTTTCCTCATCCAAAATAATTGGTAACCATGTAAACATCCTGAGCCAGTCAACTGACCACATTAGCTCATCTCACATGAGGTATTACAAAATGGTTTTTTATGGTTAGTTAATTGAAATGATGCGAATTCTTTTGAACTTAACCACTAGGATTTATTTTCTTACTTTTATATATAAACTTTTTAAAAGAAAAAATAAACTTTTGCTTAATATCTTTCCCCTTGGTTACTTCCAAGTTAAAGCTATTTTGCTTTGACTGCTTTTAAGAGTTTTTTCTTCATTACTGATTTTTAGCGATCTGTTTGTCATATGCATAATTAAAAATGCATAGCTTTCATCATAGTTCTGCTTGGAATTTACTGGGCTTTTTAGATTTGTGAATTTGCTTTTCTTTATATGTGAAAATTGTCTAGCCCTTATTTTTTCAGAGGTTTTTCCCTGCGCCTCCTTTCTCTTGTTTTATACCCTGGTAACATGTATGTTAGGTTGCTTAGTGTTGCTTCACAGGTGTTGAGGCTCTGTCTTACCGCCTAGTCGTTCTCTGATCATTTGGCATAGTTTGTACTGCTATGTCTTCAGGTACACTGGTGTTTTCTTCTGCCAAATCTAATCTGCTGTTATTTTGATCAGAGTATTTTTCAGTTAGGTGTATCTTGAGTCATTTGTGGTCTATATCTTTTGGCTTGTCTCCTTCTTTGGGTCATATTTGTTTCTTTGGTAAGTTTTGATAGGATAGTAGGCATTTTGAATTATATTTAAGGAGTGTTGGACTTTTAGAAAAACTCTTTAAGCTGGGGATTTAGCTCAGCAGTGTAAGCACTCACCTGGCAAGCGTGAGGTTGTGAGTTCGATCCCCGGTACCAAAAAAAAAAAAAAAAAAAACCTCTTTAAATAATGTTGGACTTTTTTCTGACGTAGTTGTTACTAATTTATTTGGATGGATGGTAGACCAGTAACATTTCCACCCAGAATGAGTATCATCTTGACTAAGTTAAGTAAATCTTAAGAAGGTACAAAATAATGTAGCTTCACCATCATGTGATGCCTACCCTAACATTCACATTAATTATAAGTAGTATGTGATAGAACTACATGACTTTTTTCCTAACTCATTTTATGGGATGCATAGTGAATAAGGAAGGATGACATGTATTGTGCTATCTTATTTTTATGTTTATGATGGTACTTGTTTTCATTTCAGTGTAATTCTGCTTATTGTCAATGTGAAATTATATAGACTTAAGATAGATGACTCTTTCCTTTGAAATAAATGGCAGGTTTGGAAATCAGAGACTGTCTGTCAGCTTCTGTAGAATTAGTACAAGTGTTTGTTCTACTTTTGTTTAAGGAATGCAGCCAACTAAATTTTTTCATGTGTGGAGAAATACTTTGTTTACAGTTGGAGGACAGCATAACACAAATCTCTTCCTGTTTCCTCAGATTAAAGTCTTAGAGAGTTATTTATCTTATATGTGCTTTTTAGACTTTTTTATCTGCTTACAGCAAGGATTGGGTTTCTTGATAGTTGATTAGATGAGCGAACTAATTTATTTGTAAAAACCAACTTGTCTTTTTATATCATGAGTATCTTCAGGTTAGGAGACTTGCCATTTACATCATTGAGGTTTGACATTGTTAATCCCTCTTCACAGAATTCCTTCCTGTCTCATTTTATATTACCTAGATTCTTTCATCTGCACACTACTGTAGAATACTAATAAAACAACCACTTTGTGTTTTGCATAGCCTTTTATTTCCATTATTATGATTTTTTTTTAAAAAGTCCTCACCAGTGAATTTCCTGAAACATGTCCGAATGTAGAACTTATAAATTATAAATTATAAATTACTGTCTTTTTTTAATCTTAGAAAGATTCTGGAGTGTATATTTCACCCATCCAGGAAGTCTGGAACTTGGCTTTGGCTCTTATGTTCATATTCTTAGTATTTATTTCAGAGACATGTTGTGAATGGGATTTTTTTTTTTTTTTTTTTTTACTATTTCATATCTGAGTCCATTTTTCTGTTTCTCCTAGTATGCCATGCTGTCTGGCTTTGATGCATTTAATTGACCAAATATTTGTGCTATAGTTTTCTGGTATTTTAATGTATGAAATATGTTATTGTAGCAAAGCACTGAATGTTTATAATGACAGCTAGTCCTATACCCTGTTGTGGACTTCCCTCTTCACATGGCAGATAAGCCAGAAATGAGTGAACACAGTGATGTTTAAGTCTTGTGTGAGTAGTATTGGTCATTTAATGAACTCTCAGTATAGTGTAATAAATTACTGGAGTTAATTTTCATAGGAACGGAGTCCTAAATATGATCCTTACTTTGTGTATGTTCAAAAGGTACCTGCATTAACAAAATTTGAACATAAAAGTCTATCCAGAGCTTCACAAAGCCTAATCTGTTAATCATTCCAGGGACGTTGCTGTTAACTACTAAAATACATGGCAAAGAGAGAAGTGATCTTGGCACTTAAGAGTCGGATGCTTTAATCAGCACATCAACTTTATTGTAGTGACTATAGAAGACACATATTAGAACTTTCAACTTAATTTATTAAGTTATCCTATTATGTAGCTTTATGGCAAACAATGTATGTAGTTAAGGAATAAGGGAATAGGTAGATGCTTTGAAAACTTCTAAATCTGCTAGTGGTTTAGCTTGTTTCAGTTGGCTTCTGGCACATGTAACTTGCGTGTCTTGTGTGCACATATATTTGGGAATATGTAGGTATATGATGAAGTAGAGCAATCTGGAAAAAAATCCATCTATGACCTCTGAATGATTTCTTTAAAAATAAATTTTAGTCTTGTAAATTAGTGTAATTTTGTAGAATTTCTGTTTTTCAGAAGACAAGTATTTTCTGAAGTTTTGTTAGTTTAATACTCATGGTATCATATACTTTTGAGTAATTTTCTTGTTTTCTCTTTTTTTATGATTTTGAATTAGCTTTTGCTTTAGACAGGATATAAATGGAAGAAAACTGCTGAATACAGTGTAGAATTATATTCCTAAAATATGAACTATATTTTATAAAGCAAGTTCAGAATTAGGTATACTATGAGAAGAATTTTGTGATTGATTCCTTCTAGCTCATTGTTTCAGAATTATATTTGCCTTCTATTTTTATGATTAAATTTTTAAAAACTAATTTCATTGATACATTTTAGATATACATAATGATAACATTCATCCTTCAATTTTCTTTTGCTAATTTTGCAAAAATAGAACTTTTTTTCTTTCTTTTTTTTTTGTCTTTTTGAGACAGGGTCTTGCTATGCAGTTCAGGCTGGCCTTGAACTCCCTTTTTAGCTAGTTTCAAACTTGCAACGATCTTCCTGCCTCAACTTCCCAAGTGCTGGGATTACAGGCATGTACCACCATCCCTGGCTAAAAAATAGAACTTTATTAAAATAGTGATGTTATTTGTGAAACTAGCTGGACATAGAGAATTGACACACAATGTTTTCAAACAAGTTAATGAAGAGTTTCATTTTGAAAGTGAAAAATGAATTCTTCTTTTACAGTATTGTCAGTACCTCTGCTGAACTCTACTCTGTACTGTCATGCCTTCTCCATGTTTTTAATTGTGTTAAAATACACACAATGTAAAATTTACTGTCTTAACCATTTTCATTGTCTAATTTTGTTAGGTACATATGTAATGTCTTTCTATCAGAGTCTTACAAAAATTGACCTGCTGTACGTGTCAGTGCTCTGTGCTTTGTTGCGTGGGACGCAATGAAGAGTTCTTGTACTGCTTTCTGTCCTCTTTGCCTGTGGTGGTGGTTGTGGTGAGGCTCTTAAGTTCAGGGCAGGACTGAATGTGCCCACTCATTAATTAAGCTTATCATTAGTTAATACACAAGTCCATTTTTCATACTGTCTGATTTAAATCTTTTAGTCTTTTGGTTTTTTCCCCTTAAACTTCACATTTTTTGTTTTAAACTTCATTTAATTTAGGAAGAATTCTTCATGAATCAGAAACAGTGTGTATCAGTTCTGCTCATATTAGTTCTACTCATAGAGTATTAGCAGTCACTGTCACTTTTTTTCTCTGTACCTCTTTTTTCTACGATCATTATCCTTGTTTGTTTGGAAGAAAAGTTCCTGCGAATTTCCACAGGCAAAAGTAGATGTGAATGATTATAATGCTGAAGATATGTACTAGAAAAGTTTTACAAAGAGTTCTTTAAAAAAATGGAGTAATTTGACTTTAAATTTTAATTCACTTGATGTGTTGCTAAATTTTTACTTAACTGTCTTTCATAGGCAAGAGTGCATGTTGGGAGATTCAACTTGCAAGAGTCCTGAATCAGATCCAGAGTACTTTTCTGATGAAACCAATACTGAAAATCTTTATGGCACGTCTCCCCCAAGTACTCCTCGACAAATGAAACGCATGTCAGCCAAACACCAGAGGAATAATGTAGGGAGGCCAGCCAGTCGATCCAGTCTGAAAGGTGAGTCCTATACTTAAAAAAATATACATGATGTATGTGTATGCAAGATAGATAACTATACTGCTAATCTCTGTTCATCAAAAAGAACAGTTTGTGCTGTCATTGATTGACCATTTTTTATGCCTAGGTCTTGGCTGAACAACAACTTCTCAGATAACAATATGCAATATATTAACTAGTGTTAAAAAATATATACATGAAAGGACATGACAGCTTTGGTATATAATATTTATATGACATATAGCTGTTGATTGATCCTTTCTATAGTGATGTTTATAATTCCTTTTATTTTAAATTTCATTTTAGTGCTACATTTAAATTTTTGAATTATCACTAATTTTTGAATTATTTTAATCTAGTGATACTGTTAATAGCGAAGACAAGTTATAATTCAGAGAAAAGTCTGTCTTGAGTTATTTTAGTGATATGAAGCATTTGAAGATATTAAAGAGGCCACGTGCTTTCCATTGTATTAACCCAAGATGGTAATATATGGAATAAGATGGCCCTCTTTTATTATTTTAAGATTTTCTCTCTCTCCAGAAATGATTTGCTAAGGATTTGAGTGGAGACAGACTCAGGCTTTCTTCTGGATTCCCTAGGCAGCCTGAGACCTCTGTCATCTGCCAGTAATTCACAGTGATTCCATCAGTGTGTTGGGCTTTCTTGGCAATCAGCCACTTAGATGGTACCCTACGTGGTCAGGATCTGTTTTCTGCCTTTTTCTTTGAATAGGATATAGGTAGTGCCCTGCTCCTACAAGCTGAGGATATAGCTGTTTTTGTTCTTTCTTCCTCTTGGCAGATCCTAATGCCTCTTTTTTAAGGTATGTGAGTTAAATCATGTTGACCTGCTGCCTCTTTGTATCCTATATATGACTGGAAACCTTAGGTCACTGAAACCTTAGGGCTTTAGTGTTTCCCTGTTAAATTTAGCAAACCACTTGTCCAAAATCAGATCCCATAGTTTGCTGGGACTCATCTACCTATTACTATACAAGATCAGGATTGTGTTCTTTATCTCATCTCAGAAATTGCTCTGTTGATCCCAAACTCATTCATTCCCATGTCGGTCTTTTCTTAATCAGGCTATTTGTAGAACTTTGGTCAATTTCCTTTCTATACATGATTTCTCAAGGTTGTAGGTTGGCTTCTTCAGTTTGCATTCCCATTGGTGCCTTTCCTAAAGAAAGAAGAGGCAATCCAAGAAAGAATTCATAGCCAACAACGAATTTTTCTTGTACACAGATTTTCCTACAGAGGATAATGTTTAAACTTTCTTTTAAAACTTTGTTTTCCATAGGATGTTAAATACTTTACTTATGTTTTTGAAAACCAATATTGCCATTGTAGTTTGTCATCTTGAAAATCAGTCCTTGCCCATTTTTTGAAAGAAACTTCTAAATGGCTAGTGGACTTTCTTACCTAAAAGAAAGATCAGGAAAGCAGCATCTACTGCTTTAATGGTTAATAAATATTTTCATTGTGGTGATAAATAAGAAGATGCCAGCAGTTAATCCTTTTTTTTTTACTTGTCAGTCTATATTATTTTAGAACAGTTGAAGACACAGTTTTCCTATTACATAACTTGAGAAACTAAGGGTTGGATGTTTAAAGCAACTTTTTTAAGGCCAGAAGGTTTGAGCAAGGCTCAAGGCTCTTTTCACTACTGGTTCTCACAATATTCAATTTGGGTTTTTTGTAGTACAGACAGAAGGGGAGCTGAATATACCATCTTCACTAATCAGCAGGCATTTGTTGAATTTCTGCTGTATGGGAGATAGAGGGAATAGCAAAGTTGTCTGTTGTCTGTCTCAACTTCTTTTACTTCATAAAATATTAGAGCTGGAATTTTCCAGCAAGTAGGAATCTAAAACCACATAAACGTCTGTCACTTCTCAGATGAAGAAGCTCTTAAAGACTTCTAAATTCATAACTACCTAATATCAGATTGACAGCACCAAAATCCTTAATAATCTTTTTTTTCTAACTGCAAAATTTACATTTGTTGAGTGAAATTTAGAGAGTACAGACAAAAAAGAAATATCACCCATAGGCCCAACATACAAAAGTAATTTCTTAGGGGCTGGGGATTTAGCTCAGTGGCATAAGCACTTGCTTGCAAGCGAGTAGTCGTGAGTTCGATCCCCAGTACTGATTAAAAAAAAAAAAAAAGTAATTTCTTTTACCATCTTAGCTGTCATCTCTTTACTTGTAATTTAAATGTTCCTGCAAATCTTTATGCACTTATTTGGAGCTTTTAGGAGAAGCTGAATTTTGGGTTTGTGAAACTGGGATTAAGGGTATATGCTGCTGGATTAGTCCACTGATTGTTTTAACATAGTTCTGATGTGTTACTGAATGGATTTACTCAATAGGAAAGCCTCACTCAGGATGTGGGTGGCACCAATCAATAGGCTTGTAGCCTGGTTGGAATATAACGGGAAAGGGGGACTCTTTGCCATACCATGGACTGTTTGTCTTCTGCCATGTCCCTCTGCCATGCCATTCTGCACTGGTGCCAGTGAACTGTGGACTGAAATCTCCGCAAATTGTGAACTGAAATAAACTTTCTTGTGGATGTCTGGTGTTTTGTGCCTGCAAGGAAAATTAGCTTAAGTCAGCTTGCATATATTTTTGTTGTCATAGTACATTTACTGTTTGATGACTGGCTTCTTCTTTTGTTTAATGTTTTATGAATGAACTTCTTATGTCACAGAATGACTTGCTGTCTTAATTTCAGTGGCCCATATATCATTTACATGTGTAGCAGTGTCTTCATACTTGTTATTCATACTGTGCACTTAGGACTATGCTTAGCTTAGTATTTCAAAAGATTATCTTTCAGGTATGCTAATTCAGTGAAATGTGAGTCCTATTGTAGCATTCATTTTACACTTGGGGAACCCTAGCTCAGAGTGGTTTTCACTAGATTTTCACTTTGACTGTTTTAGCCATGGATATGTTACAAAGTAGCTCCACGTTTGCCCTTCAGTGAATTATTTCTTGCCAGAATCTTATTCATGAATACCTAGAAAAGATGGGAATGAAGTACCCATGTTGAGCAGTTGGACCATGTTTTAATGTTTTGGTAAAATGGTATTTTTATTGTGATGGTAAAATATTTTTCGAGAACTTACTTGATTTTAGAATTTAGCAGCATAAAGTGCATAAAGTACAAATGTGGTTGCCAGGTTGCCTGGATTCCATCCTTGCTCTGTCATAGTCTAGATATGCAATTTCTGTGTCTCATTCTCTTTATCCGTGAAATAATGTGACTTACTGTAGTGTAGTGAGGTTATATATCCTGTAAATGTTATCTACCAGTGTTATTATTGCAACTTAATGATATCCCCCTAATATTACTTATTCTTTAAAGTAAAATTAAATCATCATCTTAAAGTAAAATGAAAATATTACATTGTTCACATATTTTTATTGTTTTCTGTTTTCAGGACTGAACCTTAGATTGTGGTTAATGTAGGTACTTTGCCTGTATCTGTCCTGCTGGAAGTATGTATTTTCTTCTGTTTCTTCCAAATGTTTCTTTCTTTTTCTCATTCAAAATGTAGTATTGGAGTGTTTGTTTGTTTGTTGCTAAATCTTTGTCTTTTCTCTTCCTTTTCTTCCCTTCCTCTTTTCTTTCTTCTGTCATCTCTGCTCACTCTCTGTCCTCACTCTCCTTTTATCCTTTCCTCTATCTTTTTTTCCCTTATTTCTCTTTTATTCTTCTATTGAATCTGAATCTGCATGACTCTACAGGCATGTGCTATTTTAGATGATGAATAGGACCTAGTTCTCTCTCTAGTAGGGAAGACACAAATAACAGGGAGCACACCCTAGTATGGTAGGGCTGGGATGGAGGCTGCTGAGGCTGCACACAGGACAGGGTATTGAGAAAACTGGGGTTGGGAAGACTTCTGAAACAAGTAACATTTGTGCTGTGACTTCAAGGCTGAGTCAGAACATTTCAAACTAGCATATGATTCATAATAATAAATTGGTCCCTCAGTATTTGAAGAACTTTTCAGAATTAATTAGATTGGTCAGATTTATTTTCAAAGCTTTCCAAGAAAGTGTGAACTGGCACATTCTTTCTTTCTCATTGCAACAAGCAGAAGTTCTCTGAATCATACTGTAACTTTAGAACTAAAAAGTTGGACTCTTTTTAACAAATAATCATTGATAATATTTGCATTATTCTTGTTGTCTGTTGCCATGTCACAGACCACCTTGAACTTTGTGGGTGAAAGTGCAGTCTTTTATTGCTCACAGTTTTATAGTTCAGGTATTTAGGTAGGCCATATATCATCTCTGCTCTATGATGTCTGGAACAGCTCCGCTGACTGACACTGTCACCCTGGGATTGGCTGGAGCCCCAGATCTGAGCCGTCAGCCCCTCCCCACATGATGTCTTCTGTGACCCATTCATTGAAGATGGTTCCTTCATTCCCTGTCTGGACCTGGCCTGAGGTGGTCATAACTGTATGTGGCTGACCTGGGCTTCTGCATATCGTACTGGTCTCTGGAAAATTTGCCTTGTGTGTTAGCTGACTTTTCTCAGATCAGGTCTCTTAACAGATCAAGCTGAAAGTAACAAGGGTTCTATGACTTAGCCTCAGGAATCAGGCAGCATCACTTCTGCTACATTCTTTTAGTGTCACAGCGCTGGCCACGTGCAGTGTGGGAGCAGACTACTCAGAGTAGTAGTACTAGGAGGTTGGTTCATTGGCTGTGTAGGGAAGCTGTGCTTACATGCTTTCATAGTAGTGCTTTTGGAATTAGTATCTGTTGGGAACCGTTACAGCTGGAAATTGACCACACATGCAAGGCTGGAGCATGACCATTCCAAGAACAAAGAGCACCTGGGGCAAGCCACCTGAAGAAGCTGTCTCAGTCCTGAGAACATCTACCCCGAAGACAATCTGAACAGTGGGTTGCTAGGACAAGATGTCATGTGACATTAAGTTGCTAAAAGTATAAACGCCTCTGCTGTGAGGAGCCAGTACCTTTCTTCCCATCAGGAGGATAAGGACTTCACCTGACCCCAGCTTTGTCTCTTCTTATTTTTCCTTATTCTCTCAGGGACCTTAACCCCAAGAACCTCAAGGACCGCGTGGGTCGCGGCAAGTATGCTGTCAGTTGACTGTCCTTGCTTTCTCCAGCCCCTTTCCCTCATAACTGCAAAAAACATCAGAAGCCTCACTGAGGGAATGCAAGGAAATGAAGAGGTGATTGAGGGCACTGTTTAAGGAGATATAGCTGGTAATACTCCATGTGTCTGTGTGTAGGGAATTGAGTGGTGGCAGACAATGTTATGAACTGAATATATGGATATTCTTGAAATATTACTACAGTATAGGCTCACAGTAGCTACTAATGCTATAGGTTTACTTTATAATAATTGTAAAATTGGATCTTGAGTAATTTGTAGCTCTAATTGTGCATATATGTGATTGGAAAATTGACTAAAATGATTTGATAGAATTGTAATAGGCTGAATTTCTACAAACTTTTTCAGTCACATGTTGGAATGATGAATATACAAACGGGAAATTAGAGGTAAAATTTTAGAGTTGAGAAGAGTACTTGTATAATTGTAAGCTCTTTGTTTTGTAAAGATGTGAGATACATATACCATATTACAGTATCAGGGAGTTTATAACATTATTTTAGAATATCCAATATAGGACATTCAGTTTTTTGGCTTAGCAATAGGTAGAAGCTATTCTGTGTATGTACTTTTAAACTGTGATGGTCTTTGATAACTGCAACTGCTTTCCTTATGAGGTATTTCCATATTTTCAAATAAATACTACTGTTGTATAAAGCATCTTGGTTCATATATTTTTGTATATAAATGGGGTATTTATAGAATTAGTATTTTGTATGGCATTTGGTATTTTAGCCTTTCCTTGGTCAGTCACTACTGATTTGGGAGTAACTTTGATAGGTGTATGGGTAGTAGAATGACACAAATATGGGCTAGGAGTCCAGTTACTATCTGCCTGAGTTCTGTGGTAATCTTCATCATACTGTTATGAGAACTATGACAATTTCTGTCAAGCCTTACCTAGTAAATTCAGGGATTGGATAAAGCAGTGTTTTCCAGAATGAGTTGCCTTTCTAGCTGTGTTGATCTGCAGACAGTAGAAGGGGGCCTGGGAATATGCATGTTAACAGGACTTCAGTGATTCTTAATATACGCAGAAATGTGACAACTTTATGTATAACTTTTAGCTCCTTCATATTGTTAACATTGTTTGATATTGTAGGGCACCCTTACTCTAATGATCATCTAAGATTTACAAATAAAGATCATGTATCTGTTTGTGCTTTTTCAAGTGAGAACGCAATACCAGTGTATTGAATTTTGGACAATAAATGTATGGGAGAACATAGGAATTATAAGAACTTCACTAAAAATACATTTTATACATATCCAAGGAATCTTTTCTAGGTATGGGTAGTAGAAATGCAATTGAAATTGTATCTGTTTAAACATGAATCATATTGCTTGTTATTGGCTGCTTTCAGTTTACTTATAAAGTTATTTTTAAACATTTTTCATGTTTTCTGATTTGGCAGGAGTTATAACTGATTGGAGGAAAAAGTATTGCAGAGGTTTGCTTTCATTGTACTACAGAAATCACACCGTTTAATTTAGGAGCACGAGAGAGCAGATATTCTGTTTATCTTGATAATGAACTAGTTTTGTAGTAGTGCTATATTTAAAAGTTGCAACAAAACATTCCGTAACTACTATACTTTTAATCCTTTCCTTTCAGAAGCTCTCTTTATATTTTCCTTTCAGAAGCTCTCTTTATATTTTATTAATTGCAGGGAGATTTAGTGGTGACAGAAAACTGAACAAACAGACCTGTCCTTTAGTAGTGTACTTGCAGTGTATTAAAAGTTTGTTAGTGTGTATTAGAGTGGTAAAGATAAAATTTGTAATGGTTGGGGCAGTTTCTGAGTTGAAGCCTGTATATCACTCTTGAAATACCCTAATCTTTTTCATAAATCTTAATAGATCCCTTATGATTTTTTAAATTTTATTTAAAGAGAAGAAAGAAAAACAAAACAAAACAAACAGAATAAAGGGTAGCAACAATACAGAATTCCAAGGAAAAAAGGAAAAGAACAACAACAAAGAAACCTAAGAGATTATTACTTGACAAATTACATACTGACATCTTGGAAATAGTTGTTCAAATTATAAAGTTAAAACATGTAAAGTAGACATTCAAACAGTGAGTCTGTTAACAGTTCTGTTCCATGATCTGACAAAAAAACCCAGCAATACGGTCATCCATCTTACCCACTCAAATATATATTCAATTGTATCAAAAGGATAAAATTAAACACAAAACAGAACAAAGCGGATCACAAGAAAGCAATGTAAGACATAAATTTCAAAACTAGACAATTGGAGATATTCACTCTCTATCGTATTGGCTCTTGTTTTCTTCCAAATAGTTGTCCATATTGTCATATACAGGGAATTCACATGAAACAACATAGTATGGAATTGATCTGAGCAGGATGAGGAAGGCGTTTCAGGTCTTCAAGATCAGACAATAGGGAAGCCGAGAATGGCTGTCATAGTGTCTCTCATTCTCCTCAAAACAGCTGTCCATACCTTCTTGTGTGTTGAACTTAAACAAAACAAAACAAGCTAAAATCACTTTGAACAAAGAATGATAATTTTGCTAGATTTCACATCATGACATTATGGAATCAACACTGGGTACTGTAGTGTCTCTTTTTCTTCAAAGTAGTTGTTCAACATGTGTTATATAGTTGATTCTTGTAAACTGTTTATAAGCTCTACACATGCATAACTCTCTAAATGTGTATCTATCCTTTCTGTATTAGAGGTAAAAACAAAACAAAGCAAGATGAAACAAAACAATTCCTAGAAAAGCATGAAGCAAAAAAGTCATATATAACCGCAATACAAGGTGATCTACAGTGGTTACCATGATGTCTCAGCAGTATATAACAACATTAATAAAAACAAAGCATTGGAGACATAAGACTTCAAAAGCAAGTAATAATCAAACCAGAGTGGGTATCTTAATGAATCTTGTCATCTTCAGTGTAGTTGCCTATACTCTTAGACTTGATGCTATCAATCATAACAGATTTAAATAAAATCAGTCAATATAAAGTAGCAATCTAATAAAACAGATTCAAATAAGATCAGTCATAATAAGACAGTATAAGTTATAAAGGGCTTCAGATTAAGTTGATAGGAAATTAGGGATGATTACCATAATATGTCCTCTTATTTTTGGGATAGCTGACCATGTCCTCAAGTCTAGTGTAAGTAGACAAACTGGAACAGCATGTAATCCATCCAAGCAGAGTGGTGAGAATAATGTAA